>CAUIUS010000005.1:20392500-20415000 GCA_961210405.1 Drosophila mercatorum | reverse complement strand
ACCAATAAAAATACTGTAGCAAAATATATAACAGCGATTATGCTAATAAGAGTGCATTCTCATGCACAATAACATAGCTATGTTCTGTTACTTGACATGCTATCATAACATTATCACTGTGGCAGATAAGAGTATTGCTCTAAAATGATCCAAACTTACTCTTATGCTCGCTGTTAAACTTAACATACATAACATAACATAATTATGTTAACATACTTAACATGCTACCATAACATTTTTATGCGCCAAAGTTAGCATAAAAACCTCTTATGGCATACATGAATCATGCCCAACAGTTAGACACCCATACAGAGCTGTTACACTCCGACCTTAAACTCATGTTAGGCATCTGCCTTACACCCAGACCTAATACACATTATACACATGCCATGTCTGCCCTCTAATGTTAACAGACATCACAACAACAGACGAATAACATTGTTCGATTGTCCATCCAGCTAACTCTACGGCCCACAACGAAGTGCTAGAAAAGTTATTATGCAAATTTCGCTCTTATTAGCGAAACAATAAAAAACATAACAATTGCAATTGACTTTTGAATATTTCAGCCCACGAACGATCGATAGTTTTTGCTGGCCCGAGGGGCTGGCCCGACACAGCAACAACTGTGCATAAAACTTGCCGTGGCTTGTGGCGCAGCATATGCTCAATTACACATAAATATAGTTATATATGCTTATTATTTATATTTATTGCCTGACAATGCAACCTTTCCGCATATATTTATATATTTATATGTATATATATACTCTATCGGAAATTTGTACAAATTTATTTGGCTACCGCTACTCGGGCTGGGGCTGCTGTGTTTCGGTCAGCAATTGATCTTACAAGCTGAACGCCATGTTAAACACCCTACACTCTTGTAATTTGTGTCCAAATGAAATAAAATTTATGAACATCGATTGCAATGTTGATTAGACGAAAGCCGACGACGCCGGCCGACGCCAAGCATCGAAATGCCCAAATAACCAAATCTTAAGGCCAGAAACCAGTTCGGGCCGCGCGCTGACTGTTTTTTTTTTTTTACCAGTTTTGAGTTTGGGCTTTGCGCTGCTTAGCGGCCACTTGTAATATTTTTGGGCTTCTCCTAATTGCAATTTGATGTTTCGGTTCGCTTTTCTACGAAAATATAGTTGTACACACACACACACACACGCACACTAACAGAGGGAGAATTTGTTGTGCTGCACTTAGCGGCAGCGTGTGAAAACTTAACGAACGATGCAGCCAGCCTGCAGCCTCCAGTCTCTTGATCAGCCACAGTTCCCTAACAAATCTTTTCATGTAGAGGTGCGAACACCCTCTCGCTCTCTCTTTCTAACCAGTGCGTGTTTAATGCTTGGCGGCTTGGCTTTTAGCTTATGGTGCTAATTGATTGGTGCCAAAGTTGTATAAAAATTGGAACACAACAGAGTGCGGCCGGCCGGTAGGTGAGAGGGATTTTGGCTACACCTTGATTGCATTTGAGGATCGTTCTTTAAATTATGTTGTTGTATTTGCGCATTCATTAGCATGCGGTAGAGTTGTTTGCTGTTGCGGCTGCTGCTGCTCTTATTATTGCTTTCCCATCGCCATGGACAGGCCCCGAAAAAAACATTTCTATAATAAAGTTAAAATATTTAAGTTGCAATTTTCGCTCGACTCGCACTGAAGCTAAAAACTTTTTGATTGCAGCGCCGGCTACAACGGCATCAGCAGCAGCAGCAGCCAGCATCCAGCATTCGTGCCCCGAAAAGTCACGAAATCTGTGCAGAAAAAAAATAATGTAAAGGAAAAAGCGCCCAAAAAAATCCGAAAAGAAATGAGAAAAAAAAGTGATTGATGGAAATTGCTCAAACTGTCATGTTTATGAACGTCCGCAGGATACGAAGCCGACAGAGAGGATTGTGGCTAAAATGTGCACGCAATGCGACAGCAATTTGCAATCAAGCAAGTGCAGCTCGACTGACAACCACAGCGAATAGCAAATGCTCTGCAAATATATGACAGGTGTGTTGGGTAGATGAAGATAATGTGTTAGGGGGTATATGAGGAGTTGAGGCTAGGCAGACTGTAAGGAGAAGGAGGGAAAAGTATAAATAAATACTAGATATTATATATACTACAAACAATATATACTAAATAAATACTATATATTACATATAGTAAATAAATACTAGATATTATTTATATTATATATACTAAATTATTATATATACCAAATAAATACTAAATATAATACATAGTAAATAAATACTAGATAGAATATATGCTACATAAATACTACATATAATATATATTAAATAAATACTACATATAATATATACTAAAAATACTAAATAATATATACTAAAAATACTAAACAATAAGATATGGGTTAGGGAATGCAGAGTTCTATGAATGATATGATATAATCTGAGAACTGATGCATGAAAAGAGTTATAATCGAAGTTCCATTACAAAAAGGGCATTTGGTACGGGTATTCCATAGCTTTTTTGTCTAAATACTAAACAACTTATATACTAAATAATAAGATATTGCTTAGTAAATAAATCCCTCTTCAAATGACATCAAAAATCCTAAATCTTAAAGACTAGAAGATATCCCCTCACATAAATCACATTTAGTAAGGGTATTCCCTGGTCCGTTCGCCTTTTCTTCTCTTTAGATTTTTGCCAATTTTCATTCAGTTTGCTTGCCAAGTTGTCAGGTTGCGTTGGGCTGCATTGTGTGCCACGCTCAGAGCCACACACAGCGTCAAGGATCAGATCAGAGCTCCAAGCGGAGCTCATTGCGTGCTTGTGTCAAGGTGTTGCAACAGTTATCGAAATTGTGTGTGCTGCGGCTCGGGGGCTTGAGTAAATTTTACGAAAATTCATTGAACAATGCAACAGCCTGACATTTGATGCGCTGTGACACTAACTGCGCCAAGTTTGTTGCCTAAGTCTTTCGTTGCAGCCAAAAAAAAAAAAAATGAAACGAAAATCAAAAAGCAAAATAAAACCGAAGATGGAATTAAACTTGCAACTTGGAATGCGGCAGAGCAAGTGCAATGATCTATGAGCCGGGCTTAGTAGCCAGTGGCAGTGGCTGCTATTACTGCTGCTGCTGGAGTTGGAGCTGGAGCTGCCACCAATCGCTGCAGCCAATCGCGTTTGCAAGTGTGCTAAATCGCGGCCATGCAAAACATGCTGACCACGGCTTAATTATGCGCCAGCTAGCCAACTGGCACTTGCAGCTGCCCCAGCCGCTGCCGCCATACTTAGAAGCAGGCCAAGAACTTAACCATTCGTCTGCCCGCTCGTCCAGCTGTTGGCAGCCAACCACCGCTCGCATCAGCAGCAGCAGCAGCAACAGCAGCTTTAATCCAAGTAGCGGCCATTTTTATATGCGCCATCATGTTGCCTCCCATAATTTTATGCTTCATCAATGACAGCAGCAGATGTGCCGCCTGTCTGCCTGCCTGTGTGTGTGTCGTCTGCTGAGTAGCTAGACAACAGCCTAACAGAAGCAGCACTGGCAATCAGCAAGTGACGCGCTCTCGCTCGCTCCCAGCTGCTGGCTGCATCCTTTTGTGACGCATGCTTTCAACATACTTTATCCTGGCAATCTGCTGCCATTTTTACTCCGCTGCTGCACTTGCAACACGGCGGCAACAGACTCGAAATTGTTTTCGTGGTAATTTGCACCCGAGGCGTTTTAAATTCTTTTGCCCAGCGCTAGCTAAACAGGCGCAACGTCAACTCGACAACGTTGTTGTTGTTGTTGTTGGTTGTTGTTGGTTGTTGTAAGCTCCCTTCAGTCTCAGTCTCGGTCTGGGTCTCTGTCTCTGTCTCCGTCTCCGTCTCTGTCGCCGCTGCTGTTGTTCATCATCTTCATCTTTGGCTTTGACAGCTGTTCTGCTGGCTTCTCCTTTGCCCATCCGGATGTGTCGTCTTTTTGCCTTCGTTTTTCATTATTTTAGAACTTTTTCATGCCGTATATAGAGGAGGCACATGCAGCGTCGTGTACTTGCTGCACTCGCCTTGCCTGATTATTGTTATTAGCCAGTATAGATATTCATCCAGTGCCTGCTTATTTGGCTGCAAGCGTTTTGCTAATCTTCCATCAAAATCGATCGGTTCGCTGGGATTGTTGCTGTGCTTGCTGCTGCTGCTGCTGCTGCTGGTTGTTGGCTGGTTGCCCTCATCTATGTGTGTGTGTGTGTGGAAGACACTTAAAGAGTCACATGTGATCACATTTTGATGAAGCTTTTGTCTTTTTAGTATTTCGGTGTGGACTGGTTTCCCTCTAAAGCCGCGCGCGGCACGCATAAAGACCTAAAAGCGCACAATCCAATGGCTGTCATAAAACCCATTAAGAAATGTTGACCAATTTACATATGTAGATTTCCAAAATGGCTGCGATAACAGTTAGGCTTTCACAGCTGCCACTGCTGCTGCTGCTGCTGCTGCTGCAAATAATGACGGAAGATTGATCTGGTCGGACAGCTGCGCTCGGTCTGATTGGCCACTCCAAATTGCTGCTGCAATTTCGGGCTGCCCTTTTCGGAAGTGAGCCACCGACACCGCCGCCGCCACCGCTGCCGCCCCTTTCATGCACCGCTCAGAGTGCAATTTCGCTCATCATCTTCATTTTATTATCGACATAAATATCAAACGAAAATTGTGGCACAAAATGCGATCGATACAAATCTGGTTACATGCAGCAAGAAGCAGCGGGCCCTGCATAGTTCAGCACTTCATTCTGCACCTGAGAGAGCTGGAGCTGGCATCGTCCGCTGCCCTGTGAAGGACATTATGGAAATGATGTCCGCGGGCGCTTGCTGGCCATTACTCAGTCGCAGCGCCTGGGCAACGCCCAATTGATCAATGCGTGGCGATAGGCAGCGGCTGCAGCTGCGACGCCGACTGCGACTGCGACTGCGACAGCGACTGCGATTTTCTGGCAAATTTATGCCCTGTGCCTGGGCTGGAGCTGGAGAATTCAATTGCGTTGGGTACTCGGGTTAAGCAGCTCAAATAGTTGGCATCTCACATGTGCCACGCCTATTTCTTACACTATCAGTCATAAAAATGGGAAATTTATGCAATTGCCGCGGCTGCTGCTGTTGCTGCTGGTGCTGCTGCTGGTGCTGCTGATCCGCATGGCGTGCAGCAAAAATATAACTGAAAACTGGCGCACACCCACCGCGTCTATGCACACCCAGCCGCAGCTATACAATACACTAAGTTAGCCCCCCTTTAACTCCCCCCCCCCCTTGGTTGCCACCCACTAGGAGTGAAGTCTGTGTAATATTGACGCTGGCAGCGCACGGGACGCGCATGCGTTTTGCGCGTAAATTGCTCTGCTTTCAGCTCTCGGCCGTCAAGCGTCTGCAGCAACTCCGACTCCGATTCCGATGCCAGCATCTGCGTCAGCGTCAGCGTCAGCGCCGCCAACTCGATTACCGCCCAGACCTGTCCGCCAGCAATACATATTCAATATACCACGCACAGCCTAGGTCGGGCAGAGAGTATTTGCTGGCGTTCCGATTGGCGAATGAGCAGATTTTTGTGGGATTATAGATGAGGGAACCGAGAGAAAGACAAAAATGAAAAGAATTTTATATGTTTTGTCTTATAATTCCCAAGCAGTTTAAAGCTTGATCTCATTCTTCACACGGAGTATTCCAATGGGTGGTGGACTTAAGATTTGTTATGGCAAATGAAGATTGAAATCTTTAGTAATTCTAAAGTAAGAGAATCATTTAATTCCCAAGCAGTGCTTTTGCTTAGGCTCTTCCTCTCCACAGAACTTAAACTTCCATTGTGTTCAGTTCCATTGAAATCTTTAGTTATACTTAAGTAAAGATAGCATAAATAAATAAAATATTCAATATCAAATCATATCTGATTATCCATTGTAATATTTCTTATCATATCAAACTCTGCACTTTCTATAGCAACTCAGCTGAGCTCTTCTGAGCTCAACTCCTTCCTTTTTAGTGGGTATCTGTTTAGTCACGCTGCTCCAGTTAACTGGCTGTTATCCAAAATGTCCGCATACAAATTGATTTCATTTCGTTTGTAATGTCGCCGCCCGAGCGTGTGTGGCAATCGTAGATTGTGGTTTGTTGGATTTCGTTTCTGTTTCTAAACATTTATTTATGCCCCGTAATTGTTATACTTGGCTCGCGTATCAGATGACACGCCGAGTGTTGGCCCGGACAGCACACACACATACACACACATATATACTCTTAGGCATTTGCATTTGCATTTGGAATGCGTTCACGTCCGCCATGTCTAATGGCAAATAAATAAAATTGTTTCAAACGCTGACACGCAAAGGGAGGGGAGGCCAGTGGCAGCTCCAGTCGCCTGATGGATCAGTGATGCTGCCCACACGCAGGATTTGAAGAAATGGCAAAGCAGAGGCGCGGGAACCCGATTGACAAGCTGCAGTTGCAGTTGCACTCTGTCTCACTGTCTGGCTGTCTCGCTCTCTGCCTCATCGTCGTCGTCGTCGTCATCGTCATCATCAGTCAACCAATTTGTTTCGATGAATGACTGAATGAATTTGTTCACCCCTTGGTCATCTTGATAGGCGCGGACTTGGACCAGCCCAAACCAACTCACTCAACTTGCAGCAGCAACAGCAACAGCCGAGAGGCAACAACAGGTTCTTCGCTTGTCGAAACGCAACGCAGTTTGTTAAACTGCAGCAAGAACAAGCCAAAGACAACGACAAGGAGCAGCAACTGAGCGAGAGACGTGCAGGAGGCTGGAAGCAGCAGCCGTTGCAGGAGGCACCATGATCGAAGCGCGGCACTTTGCATAGAAGCGTTTTGGCAGCATTTTGCGATTGCGATCAGCGTTCAATCCGCGCTTTTTGGCATTGGTATTGGTGGCTGTTGTTGTTGTTGTTGCTGTTGCTGTTGTTGCTGCAAGCAAACAACAAATGCCAAGCACCGAAAAAAACACAAAGTAGGCTGGACGCTGCACAGCGGCGATACATGAGTTGTATGGAGGACACACGGCCGCGAAGAGGAGTAGCTGTGTCGATAAGAGCAGCGACATCGGCATCGCTCGTTAGCCTTACAGCTGAGGGACACCCGGGACATCCAGCGCACTGCTCGGGCTCGCCCGTCATCCGTCATGCGGCGTAGTCAAGTAGAAAGTGCTGCTGCTGCTGCTGCTGTTGATTTTTGCTTTTCCCTTTTTTGAGCTAAATGCCAATGTCGTTTTACCGACGGCAAAACTCAGCAGCAGCAGCAGCAGCAGCTGCCGCCATTTTGCTGGTTCTGGTCTCCGCCTCAGTGGCAGACCAAGACACTCATAATCACCAACACACACACACAGAGAGAGACTTCGCATGTAATTGAAGTCGTTTATGGGAAGCAGCCGCTGCTGCAGTAGCCGCAATGCGAGGAGGGGTAAATTGGCAATGGGAACGCAGAACCGCAGCCGGCAGACGGCAGCCAGTCGGCCATCATCATTGAGGCCGCCAATGAAAAGCATGTGGCAACATCATTAACTCTTTTTGCTGCTGCTGCTGCGCGTAACCCCCTCCCTGTTCGGCCAACAGCCACTGCCACTGCCATTGCCTTTGCCACAATTTGTATTAATTTTTTGTTCTCCTCTTTTTTTTTTGGGTTTCTTTTTGGAGAAAGTAATTGGCACTTGTTCACAAAATGGCGCCAGAGACAAAAAAAACAAGTAAGAACGTTGCAGTCGGACGCAACCGACAGCGAAATACTATTTCACGTCCCAGCAGCCCACAGGGGCCTCTATCACATTATATTTTTTTTTAAATTAACCCTAAATCCCCACTGTCGCCGCTCAAATTAGCTGGAGATTAAAAGTTTTCATTGGAAGTGGCCAGACAGTTTCAATTAGGATCGAAGCTTAGAACCCTTACCTTAGCAAAAATACGCACCTAAATCGAGAGAGATGGCATCTCTCAAAATGAGAGAGGTGGCAACTCTGAACATGTGATTTAAGTTCGTTGGCGAGCGTAGAGGTGTGGGCTCGAACCCCAGTGCGGTCATGTTGATATTTTTGTTATATTTTCTTTATTTAGTTATTTTGTATTAATAAAATATTCTTTTCAAACATATATATAATATATAATATATATATATATATAATTTGACAAATCAAAAGACAAGGTCGAAGGTCACAAAGTAATTATTTGGCGCGTTATTGGCTCAGAAGCTGCAGATTTTTCAGTTTTGATTTGCCACGCCCCAGTCGCCGTAGGCAAATAATTTTGGCATGTGCATTGAGTGGGCGTTCAGGAATATAACTGTAAAGTTTGGATGCTTACATTCGAATAATGCAAAAATTACAGGGTATATTTTGCACGGCATGCCCCTTTTGGGGCGTAAGAATAATTTTTGGGGAATCGATAGAGGAGGCCCCCAGTAACTTAGCATCCAATTTTGAAGCTTCTAGCACTAAAACTGTGGAAGATATAAGCTGATAAAAGTGTCCATGGGCGATAAAGTTTGGCCCGATTGCCACGCCCCTAATGAACGTATACACATATTTTTTGGCATGCTCATAGAGTGGGCATTTAGGAATATAACTGTAAAGTTTGGATGCTTACATTCGAAAAATGCGAAAATTACAGGGTATTTTTATACGGCATGCCCCTTTTGGGGCGTAACAATTATTTTTAGGGAGTCGATAGAGGAGGCTCCAAGTAACTTAGCATCCAATTTTCAAGCTTCTAGCACTAAAACTGTAGGAGATATAAACTAATATTAGTTGCCACGCCCCCTGTGGGCGTAGATATATCCGCCATAGCTTTTTGATTGTGGGATGTTAACCCGAGTATATATACCAAGTCTCAAGTCTCTAGCATCAATGGCGCTCAAAATATAACAGAATTAGTAAAATCACCATATATTCAGATCGATTTGCCACGCCCCTAGTGGGCGTGGCCATAATTTTTTTTAGGCGATCTTTGTAGGATCATAACAGTAATCAGCGTGTCAAATTTGAGAGTTATAGCTTTAAGACTTTAGAAGATACAGTTTGACCCGATTTGCCACGCCCCCAATGGGCGTAGATATATCCGCCATAGCTTTTTGATTTTGGGATGCCGACGTGACTGTTCAGTTAAAATCTCAACTCTCTAGCCCTTCTAGAAGTAGTGTTTCTGGGATACAGGAAAATTCATTTTCCGGTTTGCCACGCCCCTAGTGGGCGTATCGGGAAAATCTTGACACTTTATCTGACGAGGGTATACACGAGTATATATTTCAAATTTCAAGTCTCTAGCTTTAATAGCGTGGAAATGGTTTGCGTTCATACGGACAGACGGACAAACTGATTTTGCACAAAACCAATATACTATATCACTACGTGAAATAGTATAAAAAGAGTTTAAAAAAAAAGGCAACCATTTTGAAGGGGGAACCTCAGCTGAAGGCCTAACTGTTCTCAGCGGTGGTGCGGCTAGGTGCTGCTGGTGCCATAATGACACATGACACTTGGCCACATTATTTTTTTTCTTTCGTCTCTCTCTTTGAATATGAATGCAGAGGCGGAGACGCAGACGTAGATGGATATGTGGCTGGACAGAGAGTAGAGCCGGCCACAGAGTCACTGTGACGATCGCTACCAAAAAGAGTTGCCTCAGCGACGCCGAGTGTCCAGCCCCATGCCGAGGCGACAGCGCGTTCGGTTCTTTTCGCATAAATTCACAGCAGGGGGTGTTCCCCCCCCCCCCTCCCTCCTCCTCCCCACACACATATGCGATTGAATATATGTTTTTTGTGTGTCCCTCTCTCTCTCTCCCTCTCTCTGTGTCTGTTTTCCCTATGCTCGGCTCAAGTCTCAAGATTCAGTCATTTGTTGTGATGGCTTTTGGAAAAGTTTCATATGGCTCGTCCGCATTTTGTTTCATTTACGAAATGAAATGAAGAGAAAAAAATAATAATAATATGAGAGTTCTCATGATGTCTTAATCTGCGGCCATTAATATGCCCGATAAATAAACTGTATTAATTTATGCGCATTTTTGTATAAGCGAGAAAGAAAAGAGAAGCAGAAGCAGAAGAAGAAGAAGATGAGTTGAAACATAGCTCGGGCCAATTGAATTGACCATATCGAAAGTTGATTAACGCGTTGTTCGATTTTAATGCTGATGATGTTGTCGCTCGATCAACCAAATATATATATATACACATATATATATATGTAAATTTCTCTCGCCCTCTCTCGCTGTTCTAGGCCGAGCGGGGCGCCGGACGCCGGACGCCCTTTCAATGGCTGCATTCTCAATGAAATTTGATGAGCTCTTTGGTAACCGAATACCGCAAAAAAAGACACAAGCTCAGGGAACGGGGGCCCAAAAATACCAAGAAGTGCGCAGCTCTCAGTTGGCAAACATAGCGACAGGAGTTGAGAATACAAAAACAAAAAAATATGAAACAGTTGCCACATAAGGATGTGGCTGAGCGGCACGTCATGTGGCGCAACTGCCGCCGCCGCTGCTGCTGTTGCAAGGTGTTGGCTCACAGAACGAAAGCAACTAACCACAATCTGAGCCGCCACCGAATGCATTTGTCGCAACGCATCAGCCCGTTGCCGCTGCGAATTTTAAACGCTTCTGACGCTTTACAATTGGACGCACGCGGCCCCAGCAAACGTGTGGCAAGTATTCAAACGCTTTTCACTCCATTTCATTTCCAAACACACACACACAATCACTTTAATTAAACGAAACTCATGTTTACTTAATGTTTCCATATATTTTCCACAATTTTCCCAAATCCGCCGTATCATGTTTCAGCTGAAATTACAATTTTACTCCCAGCTATACAGATACTTTTGTTGCGGTTGCCACTTGACTCGCCACACACCTCGTTTTTGGGGCGGTTCGAAATGTCAGTGCAGCTGTTTAGCTGTCGTCTGTTTGTCTAAGCATACCCTAGATGGGGTTAGCAAAGGGTGTGTAGGTAAACAAATGAATAAAATATTTGTGGTCTTCAAAGAAAGGAAGATATACAAAGTAAGGTTACATGTATCTGACCTCAAGGAACTCGAGTACTACAGCAGCTAGAGCTATGAAATTTACTATGAAGACTTGTCTGCTTAAACACATTCTGCTGTTCTCAAGGAACTCAGAGATTATAATAGCTAAAGCTATACTTTTTGCTATAGGAGCTATATTACAACAGCTTTATTAGATAAATATATCTAAAATATAAATTATATAACATCTAGGTTAGATTTCAATTCATACCTCTGTGCTCAAGGAACTCAGAGACTTTGAAAGCTATATATATGAAATTTGCTATAGAGGTAGCAGACTATAATAGTAGCATATATGTATATATAAGATAGTTTTCCGATAACTATCTCTATGATACATTTTGTGTGCCATATTTCTATAGATATCTAGACTTTCTTCATTACATTACATTGCCCTCCCTACCTTCCCTTCTGCAGGGTATCCACCTATTTATCACTTTTCCAATTTGCTTGCTTATTATTTTTTGGGGCGCTGCACTTGTGCCAGTCAACGATCCGTACTTGATATCATTTTTGTTGTTGTTACTTGAAAAGCGTTAAATTTGAATTGATTTTGGAAGTCTTTTGAGGTCTTTTGCTCATTAGAAGATTTGTCTGCTGCCACATGGCATACCCTACATAGACATAGGCATTGTCAACAGTAGCTGGCGATGGGCGGGGGGGCAGTGCTGGAGCTGAGATAAGTAATCAAATTTATATCGAGCTTCTTGTTGCGTGGCCTGGCAAAGCTGTCGAGTCGTAAAATGGTAACATAACTGTGAGATTGGAGGAGACTTTATGGCATTTTTGGTGGTAGCGCGCGTTCTGTTTTTTCTCAGTTTTTAATGTGGCACGGCGTAAGGAAGGCCTTTTATGTGAACCGACGGCCAGCGACTGGGCCCATATTTTAATGGCCATATCTATATCCATATTACACCATACATAAATGTGTATATATGTCTATCGTCTTTGAAACTAGTCAAAGATCCAAGTGCGTGCGCATTTTTCGACAAGTTTTACGGCCTTTTTATGACTTAATCCATACCGAAAGGCAACAATCAATACAACAACAAACACAAACTATGCTGGGCAGAAACATTGTTAGGGTGCCTCAGCGTCATAAACAATCATTTCGTAGAGTCATTCATATTTCTGTTAGCATAACAATGGCAATTCGGACACACACACCGGACAGGTGGACGGACGGACGGACAACGACGTCGACGACTCTCTCCAAATCAACGTGAAATAAAATCGTTTAAAATAAATAAACAATTTACATTTTTAATCAATTGTGGCCAAATCAAGATCTGCAGCCATGATAAAGACGGCTGCCAAGCCAAACCAGCACAGTTACCGCCCTCTCGCTCCGTCTCTCTGTCTTCGTAGATATATACCCTGTAAATAGTGTAGAGAAGTCTATAATGAAGGGTTTGCCAAGAGCTTAAGCCTCTTTTACAAACTGATAACTTGTTCCAGTCCAAGTTAGAGTCAATTCGAGCTCATAGACAGATTTGACTACTCAAGGAACTCAGCGACTACAAGAGTTATCAATATAAAATTTGGTATATAGCTGACATATGATGTTGGCAGCTAATATATAACAATGATTCTGGTAACTAAGCTTTATTTCCAACATGTCAATCATATTATGATAGATATAGATAGCCTGTGAGACTAGAGAAAGCTACTATACCGATTCAAAACTCTTTCCGATCCATTAAAAATAACAATTCTCGCCTAATTTGCGAGGTATTTGCCAGTTGGGCTAATAGCTCGATTCCACATTCCTACTTGCTGCTGTGGCTGTTGGCCAGACAATAGACCGACTGGGGAGTGTCCGCAATCGAGCTGAGTAATTTGAAAAATGTGAAACGCACAAATCAAACAAATCAAATCAAATCAAATCAATTCGTAATAAAAATAAACATTAAATTATAAAGCAATTTTGCAATGGAACTTCGCATTATGAGCACGGATATATATGTGTATATCATTTCTACCATTCAATGGGCATGATTCAGCAGCGACATCTGGCGGCTCGATTTGCATAATCAATTTGGGTAGATCTTAACGAGAAGAGGGAGCAGGAATATCATGAGAAGTGTTTGCCTGAAAATGTTTTTCCAACTTTTGTTGTTGTTTTTGGTTTTTTAGTTTTTGGAATAAAATTTGTGCCACGTCTTCGACGCGGGGCTTAATTGACAATCTTGTTCGGGCGCGTAACTTTTGACACTTTTGGCTTTGTTTTCCTGCTGCTTTGTCTTATCTTAACAAATTGCCAAGTGCTTAGCAACTGACAGGCCAAACAGAGAGAGAGAGACAGAGAGAGAGAGAGAGAGAGGGGCTGAGTGAGAGTGAGTGAGTGGGGCAGGCATTAACGGTCACACATGACCATAACTTTCAACTGTATGCTTTTATGATTGTATATATGGCATTGTCTAGTCGGTCGGCCGGATCGCCATGAATAACATTCTTAGGCCTTTGTTTTGTGTGTAGACGCTGGGACAGAGTCTTTGGGAGGAGGCTGGGAGCTGTCTGCAGCTACATGGAAATATGGAAACATTTCCGCTTTGGGGCTGAGCTGTTGCCCTGTCGCGTTTTCCATTTGGGCATTAATCCAATAAATAATTCAATTGTGTCACAAAAATCAAATCAATTGCGTGGGCAGCCGGCCAGCAAATGCAAAACAATATGTGGCTGGGCTTTGGCCTACAGACAACCGTAAGATACATCAAAGCAGAGCAAGTTTTACATAATCCTACAGATACCAAGATATCCCCCCCCCCTCTCTCTCTCTCTCTCTCTCTCTCTGTCTGTCTCTCTCTGTGCGTCATCGGGCAGTAAGAGATGGCGGCCAAGACAATGCCCAATTGGCCCGCTGGCTGATTTAAGTCCGCTGATATGCGCCATGGCGTGAACAATTGCCAATCGGACTGCAATTGGAGTCAGAACAACTTCGGACTGGCTGGCACTGGCGCAGGGATTGACAGACAATTTATAATCCATAATGTTTAATCAAAGGCAAATCACGTTGAACCTGCGGCCTTCGCTGCAAATGACTTCATTAGCAAAGCACCCAAACAGCCAAACAGAAAACGAGAAACAAAAGCAACAACGAGCAATAAATTTCAAGCAGTTCGTTGCACAAATGGCTGCAAGGCGACTGCTACGACTGCGGCGGCGGCGGCTGTTGTTGTGGCATTTATGAGTTCATGCTTTCAATTGCAGCCAGAGACAAAGAAAATCTCTCAAGTGTGCTGCACCCGCGCCCAAAACCGCAATCGTTTGCACCTAATTAGATGGGGCCAAGTCTCCAAAGAATATCAACCCAGACTCCCCCTCTCTCTCACTCCGTGTCTCTCCCTCTCTCTCTCTCTCTCTCTGTGTCCGTGTGTGAGAAACTTTGCGGGCCATCAACGCATCAGTTCGTCGTTGCTGTCATCAACAACATCTCAGCTAACTGCTGCCTTAACTACAACATTTACTGTTCGTACCGCTACGCACTGGGAAGTGGGCAATCGAGCTGAGTTGAGCCAGCCCGAGCCGAGTCGAGCCGAACTCTAGCTCTAGCTCTAGCTGGCTGCCCCAAGTTTGGTCTGTGTAATGGAACTGTCGACAGTTTGTTGTTTGCAGTTCACAGTTGTTGTTATTGTTGTTGCTTGTTTGTTTGTTGTTGCGCTCGTTGTTGTTGTTGCTGTTGCTGTTGCTGAGGTGGCCCCATTGTATAGCATCCTTTGACAGTGCATTGCACTTGCAGCTAGAGATGGGTATTGCCTTAGAACGAGAATCGAAGCACGATATGAAACTATTTCGATATAGTTGTAGGAGGAAAGAATTTTTATGAATTATAAGAATTTTCTTACTTTTTTGCCTGATACTTTTGGCCTTCATTTCTACTATTAGGAAGTGATTGGGCTAGTTTATTTAGACTAAGTAAGCAAAGCCTGGTCAACAGCTCTTACTACTCCTACCCATAACAGTCGTACTATTCAGTATCCTATTGAAGAGGATATAATGCATTGCCTGCCACCTTCTTTCCCTTTCGACTCGTGCCTTTTCGTGTCACGCGTGGCCAACCAACTCTACTTCTCGCAACTTCAACAACAGCCACAGCAGCAACAACTATTGACGCGCGCGAGCCTTAAACAAGCTGCTAGTTTGTAGCAACAACTGCTTAAAGTTGCAAGTGCTTAAAAATACACTATGCTTGGAAGGGCGTGAGTGCTATATGAGTAGACTTTGGCAAAGGTATAAGAGCAGAAGCTATATGGACTATGTATGTATAGTGTAAAAGAAAGAGCCATAGATATGACCTCTAGACTTTTTTTTTTATTGATACAAATATTTTTTAAAAATTTCAGAAGTTTTTATACTGAAAGTATACGAAGTTTTATGAGAGAAATTTGATCAGAAATATATTATAATATATGCATATAATAGATAACTCAATTATATTGCATACTCTTTGACAAATCCTAAGTTAGATGACTCTGTATAATGAATAGATCCAATAGACAAGTATCTATGACTTTACCCATTTGGCTATAAATATTTTATACAAGTTCTACTGTTTGTTTTGATGTCATTCAAGTACTGAATTTATAGAAAGTTGAGAGTTCTTATGAGGAAATATAATCTATAGCTAAGAGCTATAACATAGCTGAGCTGAGCTATAACCTAGCTATCAATGCTCTGAGTATACTTCACATATATATCATATATATAAAAATATCGTCTATATCTCTACCTCACACCAACTACTTGGAGTCCTTCTTCTCTGTTCACATTCTCATTCAACTTTTCCCCACATATATTCTAAGAGCATTTCGCAGTCAACTAAAGTGGGGAGAGAAGAGTTTCTAGGCACTCGTATTATGTTTTATTGACAACTTGTGATCATGATCAGTGCGTAATGAGTGTTCGCTTTATCTCAGGCACTTGTTGGACGCGCCAATTGAGTTGGGTTGGCGAGCCCAGCCCAGCCTGCTGGCCGGCCGCTCCGCAAACTCGATTGCTCGCAGCAAACTGTGAAACTGGCACTGGGCCCGTTTCAAGTGCCAAAAACGTGGCAGACGCCTGTCACAACAGGCGCTAAAACAAACAGCCCGAGAAACTGTACGAGCGCTAACCAGCTAAAGGAGGCCATGAGACACTGCCAGTTAAATGCTAACCAGGAACAGACGCAGCCACAGCTCGCAGCCCTTTCTCATTTCTCGCCGGGACCTGGATGGTGGGGCTGGGGCTTCTGTCAGGCGGCTGACAAGCGTGCATCATCGGGCCAAAAGCGCGCTTGTCATGATGCCAAATTGTTGTTAAGTTTTCGGCCAAGGCTGTGCCAGCGCCCGAACATGCGTCAGAGCTGAACACGAAAGCTGGCCAAATCCAACATAAATAATGCATTTTGCGATCACTGCCAGCGACCACATAGTGCGTTCGCACCGCTGGCCAGCACGGCAAAGCCAAAGGTGGAAACACACAAAAAAAAAAGAACAGTTGAGAACTGACACTCGAGCCGTATTTGGGTCAGTGGGGTCTTCCGGTGAGCCGCAGCAAGTGGCAAGTTGCCTCCAGATGAACTGTAGCCAAATTAGCTGTCAAATTGGCCGGCTCGCTCGATGCGCGTTAATTGTGTTGTCAGAGCAGCGGATGGCAGATACCTCCTCCTCCTCCTCTCTCTCCCCCTCTTTTCCCCTCCCGCTCACATTATTAAATAACAATAATCAATAAATTGCATTAGTTTTCATTAAAAACGTTGCGTCGTACAATGTCTTAATCCGGCAACAAGGCGACAATTTCCGCCAGTTCCAGTTTCCAGCCAAGAGTCTCACAAGACGTCGCCTCATCCCTGGCTTCATGCAAATTATACAAGAGAGAGAGAGAGAGAGAGAGAGAGAGAGGGAGAGGGAGAGGGGAGTCTGGGCAGAGTCACAGACAGAAGCGTGCAGCGAGGCGAACATTAACTGCGCTTTGCTTAAAATTTATGTTAATCGCTTGTTTTACTTTTAATTTCGCACTTAAAATTGTCGCCATGCCCCGTGCAACAGCACCGACTAAGCCATCCACTATCGGCGCAGTCCGCACAGTTCTCCAGGGACTAGAACCAGTTTGCGTCAGTCTCTCTCTCTCTGTGTCTCTAGGCGACTGGCAGACAGCATCGATAAATTTTATCGATTCCTTGCTGTGGGATTTTAAAACACATCAAAAGACAATAAAATATATCACAAATACGACGAGCACACACGAGGCGCAAAATGTTTTTAGGGAACCTGTTCTCTCCTCGCATACGCGCAATGCGACAAAAACAAACTTAACTGCACTTGGCTGAGGCACTGGCCGGGCACTGGCGAGATTCTGATTTCCTATAGCCGTAACGTATAACGTCAACTATTCCCGTTGCCTTGTGCCGCTGCCCCTCCCCCTCCCCCTGCCGCTGCCGCTGCCGCCTCTAATCCGCCTTGAAGCAACTCTTGTATAGTTATTTTAGCATTTTATGTGTCGTCGATTGTTGTGGGGATTTGGCTGACTGGCTGGCTGGCTGGCTGGCTGGCTGGCTGGCTGGCTGGCCGTCACTAATTGGATAAGGTAATCCCAACAACAAAATATGAAATCGCTGTTCGATATGGGCGCCTTGTGCGCAGATTTTATGACGCACTTCACAGAGAGCCAGAGATCTGAAATTAAGGCACAATGGGCCGAGACAGGCTCTGCGACCCATTTATAATTAAACGTCAAACGCTGAAAGCCCCGCAAATAAATGTCAAGAGCAAACGAAACTTTACATAAGCCTCACATGACAATTTTTTCTAGAGTAGCAGAGCTTAAAAAAACTATATATATATATATTGAATCTATTCACAGTTCAAATGGGCTAAAGAAGTTAAAGCCGAATTGGAATTGTCAGTCATGTTGGTGGCTAAGGCGTTGCCACACTCCAGCGTGGGCGGATTAACATACACACGCAGACACACAGAGAGACAGAGAGAGAGAGAGAGAGAGAGAGAGAGAGAGACTCTCAGCTCAAGTCATTTTAATTGAAAATTGTCAACAGCTTGTGCCCCGCCACAACCCAAACACTTCTAATCAAGATCAAGTACCAGGCTATTTTTATTTTCTTTTCTATTTTTTGTTAGGCTTTTGATACGCTTTTTTTTGGGTGGGCGTCGTTGACCAGCGCTGCGTTTGCAGCTGCGCTCAAAATGCGGAAATGTTGCAAGGCGAAAAAAAAAAAAGAATTCTGAATTCAGTTCTATTTGGCTTCGGCAGATGGCGGCGGGCTCGTGTTGTTTGCTGGCAAATGCGCAAGGCACACGTAAATTAGCATAAATAGATTTCAATCACTGGGCAATAATTTCATTATGAGAAAGGTATACGACTCTATATATACATTTATATATGTATATATGTGTCTATCTATATAGAGTGCGGCTCACACGCATGTGCCCCAGCGAGCGATCGTTTTATTGATTTTTCCCAAGTCAAATATGGCTTTGAACTTGGACTTTTGCGCCAATAATACACTCACACAGCAGGCAGGCCAGGCCAGGCCAGGCCAGGCCAGGCCTGGCCAGCAAGAGGAACAACAACAGCAGCTAGCGATAACAAACAAACGAAATATGCAAAAAGCGCATGCGAGGCGAGATATGCTAACAAGACAAGGCGCACAACTTGCAACTGGCAACAGCTTGGCAAATGCAAAAAAAAAAAAAAAGAAGAAAAAACGGAATAAAAATAAAAAAATAAAGTAACAAAATAAAAATATTAATCAGCCATGGGAGACCGGGGCGGCAAGTGAGCGGCGGCCAGCCCCGGCACTAAAAACGATTAATTCGCAGCGGGGGGCGTGCAGCTACAATGACCTGTGCCAGTACCTGGGCCTGGGCCTGGGCATGGGCCGAAGCGTTTGCTCGTGGAAGTGCCGATTGAACGGCATAAGTAAATTCTAACTTCACTTACGTGTTACGCGTGACGTATGTAACGTAAGTGTGGCGGAAGGGAGAGAGAGAATGAAGGCAAAGAGAGAGAGAGAGAGAGAGAGAGAGAGTGAGTGAGTGAATGAAAAGAATGCCGTTGCCCATCTCTTCGTAAGTGGGTACTCACTTTACGTAATACGTAATAATTTACGTAAAATGTATTACGCACACGTTGACTTTAAGCTACGTTATGGGAAGAGGCATAACTCTGCGTAATGGAGAGTAAGAGATTTAGAACTAAAGACTGAGATAGAGAGGAAGAGACAGAGAGAGAGAGAGAGAGAGAGAGAGAGAGAAGGAATACTTATTGCCCATATATAAATACTACGTTACTCATTACTTCTAATACGTAGCACGCATTGTTATTACGTATTCTAAATATTACGTATACGTATTATGATGCCATTGGGGTAGACCAAGTGAGCGACTGGACAGACTAGACAACTGTGTGCATTATACCCAACGTTACGTATTACGTTACGTTATCACATACATTACATAGTCGACATAGGTCACAGCTTAAAAACAAGACTTAGTCATAGCATATTCCTTAATCAACTAAAGTTATTTATAAGAATTATTTTAACAACTTTTAAAGTAGTTTTACTAAGATTGTTGCTAAAAAAAAACATAAAAATAACAGCACAATGAAAACCTTTTCTATATTTGTTAGATTTTTACTACAATGAAGTCTATAGAAGACCCGAATTTGTTAAGCAACTGAACAAGGAGGTTTGAGTATCAGGCTCAGTTTATGTATGTGGATAAAGGCTATTATAGATGAAGGCTAGAGTTGTAGATAAGGGATGTTATAGAAGAAGACTATAATGGCCAGTGCTATTAAAATAATAATTATAGTACAAATTCTAATACTTCCAGTGCCAATAAGAATATTATTTTGCTACTAAAGCTCAAGTCAAATGTATTAATTAGAGTCGACTTGCAATTGATTCTGTATTATTTGAGTATTAAGCATTAAATGACTCTGATAGCATTTAGTCGAGAGTAAGACGAGTTCTCGCACTGCAGCTCAAAGCAAACCGTTAAGCCAGTCATTGACAATTTTCTGGACACATCTGTATGTATATTCAATATGTACAATATATATATATTTATATGGTGAGCCTATACAGTTGTTGGATTTGTAGCTGCTTAGCGTTTTGCGGGCAGCTCATCATTTCGACTGCTAAAGTCATTTCTCATGTTGGCAAGATTTATGGCTTCCACCTTCTCGTCGCATGTGGAAGCCAATGCCAGCAGCAGCCGCCTTGCAAACGCCTGATGCGCTGCTGTACAGCAGCAGCAGCAGCAGCAGCAGCAACTCGTACAACAACAACAACAACAACAACAACTGCTGCAACAGCAACAAACTGCCATTCGCACTAAAATTGAATTCTGCGTTGTGTGCGTTGCGTTGTGCGGGCCGCGCGCTGCTCCCGCTATGATTGATCACTAAATTGCACAAGCTTAAGCGGCGCAAGCCCACGACGCGCCCGAAGATGAGGATGAGCACAGGAATCTGGGCACAGGCAAGAGCCAAGAGGCAGCCGCAGCAGCGGTGCCTGGGCACGGCCTTTGATGGGGCGCATGGGTTTGGGGTATTGCTGCTACCTCTGCTGCTGCTGTTGTTGTTGTTGTTGTTGTTGTTGTTGCACATTTTTGTTGCATGCTTACAATCAGATCTGTCAGATCAGTTTCCTCTTTGGCATCGCTTTTTGGTTTTTTCTTGTCTTTTTGGCAGTTTTGTTTTGTTTTGCTCATTCGCGGCCGCTTTGGCCGCTTTGGCTGTGGCATTCATTTAATCCGGCCTGGCTACCAAACCGCTGCATCCACAGCAGCAGCCCCAAAACATTCAGGGCGTTGCATGGGGCGTTTTATTGTTATATCGACACCAGCAGTTTGTGCGCAGTTTGCGTCATTTGCATTAGCCACAGACAGACAGACAGACAGATATATATAAATATGTATATATATAATATATATATATATACATATAGACTCAAGTGAAGACCACCAAAAAAGGTTCGAGTGGAGCAGCCAATAAAATCGCTCATTGAAAATATTTTAAGTGTTTTTTTATATGTCATTTTATGGGGCTGGAGCTGGAGCTGGAGCTGGGGCGGGGATATGCCCAGCTTATATATGCTGTCTGGCTGGCTGCTTGATCAGCTCGTCGTAGAATTTGTTTATCGTTAATGGTTGCATTTACGATGTGATTCTTGATGGAATACGTATATATATAATATACATATATATAATTATGTTTGTGTGTGTGTGTGAGTCAGCCTGCTTCCTGTGGCACTTTGCTGTCTGCGCGCTTATCCGCGCAGCTTCCGTTGCTCATTGGCTGACATTTTTTGGGCCTTAACATTTTAATGCTGCTCATAAAAATGCAAATGCTGCCTTCACTCTAATACTAATAATAATAATAATAATAATAATAGCATTGAATGTGTTAACGTCTGCCCTAATATGGTCAAACATTTTCACACCTCAGCGACGATAGTGCGTTGCCTGCTTATGGACTCGCATTTCATTTATGGCAACAGAGTGAGAGAGAGAGAGAGAGGAGAGAGAGAGCGGAGTGGGACCATAAAACTGTTTGGCCTTAGAAAGCCGCTGTTCAGGTTGCAGTTGCTAGTAGAGAGTTGTTGTTGTTGCTGTTGCTGCTGCTGTGAAATTAACTTATTGCCTTTTATTGGCAGCGAACAGCAGCAACCACAACAGCAGCATTTACCAACTTCTCAACTTGGCCAAGTCGACTGAATGCATTTATTATGGTGCTACTTGTCGAACCGGAAATGCAATGCGCTATTCAAACATATTGGCGCCCTTGGCAGCAGCAGCAGCCCCCAAAATAAGACCAATACACATGCAGACAAGAGTAAGGCATGCAGCAGCAGCAGCAGCAACATTTGCATGTGCGCAAACAGCATTTGCTGCTGCCTGAGCCATGGAGTTGCTCATGTTGCCTGACCTAACAACATGTTGCTGATGTTGCTGCTGCGGTTGCTGTTGCTGTGAAAGAGGCGGCTACAGTATGTTGCGATGATATCTTTCTTAGACTATATTGCAGTTGTTGTTGCTGCTGTTGCTGTTGGTGTTGCTGGCACTTGTGGGTCAGCTAGAAGTTGCTGTTGCTGCAGCATCTACTGCTGCTGCTGCTGTTGCGCGCATTTTAATTGAATTAACATTTTTACTAGTGTAATGATTTCAATTAGTTTGCACCTCGCACATGTATTGTCAGGCCTGAAGTCGCTGCTGCTGCTGCTGCCGCAGACAATGTTGCAGCAGGCAGCTGGCTGGCAGAGCAACATTAGCAGACGCTTGAACTGCCTGGCATTGCAATGTCTTCGTCTGTCTGGCCACAATCTGCGATGTGGCGCGGCTCGACTCAGCTTGGCGTGGCTTGGCTTGGCTTGGCTTGGCTTGGCCTGGCCTGGCTTCTACCCTGCCTCCTTGCCTCCATTTGGCTGCCGGCTGCACATTTGCATTAATTGCTTGTTGCTGTTGTAGG